>OZ023332.1:46388315-46413315 GCA_964007535.1 Brachyptera risi
ACAAAAATTTCAACGGCACAAACCGGCACAAACGTAGCACAAACGATTGGCACAATTTCATTTTCAAATTTGTTCGGAAGGAGCTGGGGCCATTAGCACACCCTTTTTTTAAAATTCTATTTCGGGGCAGAAGGAGTGCAGCACGGCACTAACCACACACGATTGGCGTGATATTGAAAGAGGTGCTGCCAACTCCTGGACCCGGAGCTGGGATTGGAGGACACGAAGCATTGTTGTCCTGACGGGTGACATCACCTCAGACGGGAGAAACCAGGCAGGCATTGCATGCTGTATGCATTCGAGAGGGGAAGTACAACATTATAACAATATTATCTATCCGTCAAAAGTCAGCTAATTCAAAACAATCCCCACGGACGCACGTATACATAAAATAAGAATAATTTTGAAGAAATTGAAAAAAATCAATAAAATGAAGAAGATAACGATTAAAGTATATGCATGTGACCTAGCTAAACGCAACAGTGAAATATATTTTCTAATTTTTTAATTATTCTTTATTCATAATTATTCATACTACTCGAAGTTGTAAAATAAAATCTGAATAATAACCAAATAAAATACCTCAAATTGTTTCAATGAAGTGAAGTTTGAGTGAATAAAGTGTTCGTGATGTGAGGGAGATGAGTGTGCTTTTCTACTAATTAGTTCACTAATTTGAAACGCTCAAGGTCAAAAGCTTCAATCCCACAAATAAAAATAAATAATTTAATGACGATGGTGAAAAACTTTTTCATGCCACATACATTAATTTATCGTATCGAAATCGTGGTAATGTCCCACGAGCCCAAATAAATATAAAAGATATCGAAGTTGATTTAAAAAAAAAACTGAAACTATAAATATTCAATATTTAATATTTAAATATCAATATTTAGTTTTGTCTGAACCCCAAGCGACGACAGGCAAGTAGCGACCTGTAATCTCGACCCTCGGCTGGTCACCTGTGTCGTGTGCGTTGCCTGGCAGCGAGTGATACGTCTGTTACTGCTGTAATCAAGTGCAGAGTGCATCAGTACATTCCTCGTGGCTGATAACCGCGTATCGGGTTGCTATCGCTGTTACAAGTCCAGCTACTTAACCAGCCCGATATGCAGCTTCTAGTTACACACACACACGTCAGACTTGCACGCTAGAACCGAACAATCTTATTGGCTGTGTACACCTGACTGGAAGCACAACACAAGCCTGATAGGGGCGCCTGAAGAGCTAATACTGGCATCGAGACGTAACACACTGATCCGTCATTCAGGAGACCGGGGTTCAATTCCCGCCATGGTCGACCATCCTGATAGGGGCGCCTGAAGAGCTAATACTGGCATCGAGACGTAACACACTGATCCGTCATTCAGGAGACCGGGGTTCAATTCCCGCCATGGTCGACCATCCTGATAGGGGCGCCTGAAGAGCTAATACTGGCATCGAGACATCACACACTGATCCGTCATTCAGGAGACCGGGGTTCGATTCCCGCCATGGTCGACCATCCTGATAGGGGCGCCTGAAGAGCTAATACTGGCATCGAGACGTAACACACTGATCCGTCATTCAGGAGACCGGGGTTCAATTCCCGCCATGGTCGACCATCCTGATAGGGGCGCCTGAAGAGCTAATACTGGCATCGAGACGTAACACACTGATCCGTCATTCAGGAGACCGGGGTTCAATTCCCGCCATGATCGACCATCCTGATAGGGGCGCCTGAAGAGCTAATACTGGCATCGAGACATCACACACTGATCCGTCATTCAGGAGACCGGGGTTCAATTCCCGCCATGGTCGACCATCCTGATAGGGGCGCCTGAAGAGCTAATACTGGCATCGAGACATCACACACTGATCCGTCATTCAGGAGACCGGGGTTCAATTCCCGCCATGGTCGACCATCCTGATAGGGGCGCCTGAAGAGCTAATACTGGCATCGAGACGTAACACACTGATCCGTCATTCAGGAGACCGGGGTTCAATTCCCGCCATGGTCGACCATCCTGATAGGGGCGCCTGAAGAGCTAATACTGGCATCGAGACGTAACACACTGATCCGTCATTCAGGAGACCGGGGTTCAATTCCCGCCATGGTCGACCATCCTGATAGGGGCGCCTGAAGAGCTAATACTGGCATCGAGACGTAACACACTGATCCGTCATTCAGGAGACCGGGGTTCAATTCCCGCCATGGTCGACCATCCTGATAGGGGCGCCTGAAGAGCTAATACTGGCATCGAGACGTAACACACTGATCCGTCATTCAGGAGACCGGGGTTCAATTCCCGCCATGGTCGACCATCCTGATAGGGGCGCCTGAAGAGCTAATACTGGCATCGAGACGTAACACACTGATCCGTCATTCAGGAGACCGGGGTTCAATTCCCGCCATGATCGACCATCCTGATAGGGGCGCCTGAAGAGCTAATACTGGCATCGAGACGTAACACACTGATCCGTCATTCAGGAGACCGGGGTTCAATTCCCGCCATGGTCGACCATCCTGATAGGGGCGCCTGAAGAGCTAATACTGGCATCGAGACGTAACACACTGATCCGTCATTCAGGAGACCGGGGTTCAATTCCCGCCATGGTCGACCATCCTGATAGGGGCGCCTGAAGAGCTAATACTGGCATCGAGACGTAACACACTGATCCGTCATTCAGGAGACCGGGGTTCAATTCCCGCCATGGTCGACCATCCTGATAGGGGCGCCTGAAGAGCTAATACTGGCATCGAGACGTAACACACTGATCCGTCATTCAGGAGACCGGGGTTCAATTCCCGCCATGATCGACCATCCTGATAGGGGCGCCTGAAGAGCTAATACTGGCATCGAGACATCACACACTGATCCGTCATTCAGGAGACCGGGGTTCAATTCCCGCCATGGTCGACCATCCTGATAGGGGCGCCTGAAGAGCTAATACTGGCAGCGAGACGTAACTCACTGATCCGTCATTCAGGAGACCGGGGTTCAATTCCCGCCATGGTCGACCATCCTGATAGGGGCGCCTGAAGAGCTAATACTGGCATCGAGACGCGTGGACACACTGATCCGTCATTCAGGAGACCGGGGTTCAATTCCCGCCATGGTCGACCATCCTGATAGGGGCGCCTGAAGAGCTAATACTGGCATCGAGACGTAACACACTGATCCGTCATTCAGGAGACCGGGGTTCAATTCCCGCCATGGTCGACCATCCTGATAGGGGCGCCTGAAGAGCTAATACTGGCACCGAGACGTAACACACTGATCCGTCATTCAGGAGACCGGGGTTCAATTCCCGCCATGATCGACCATCCTGATAGGGGCGCCTGAAGAGCTAATACTGGCACCGAGACGTAACACACTGATCCGTCATTCAGGAGACCGGGGTTCGATTCCCGCCATGGTCGACCATACTGACAGGGGCGCCTGAAGAGCTAATACTGGCATCGAGACGTAACACACTGATCCGTCATTCAGGAGACCAGGGTTCAATTCCCGCCATGGTCGACCATCCTGATAGGGGCGCCTGAAGAGCTAATACTGGCATCGAGACGTAACACACTGATCCGTCATTCAGGAGACCGGGGTTCGATTCCCGCCATGGTCGACCATACTGACAGGGGCGCCTGAAGAGCTAATACTGGCATCGAGACGTAACACACTGATCCGTCATTCAGGAGACCGGGGTTCGATTCCCGCCATGGTCGGCCATCCTGATAGGGGCGCCTGAAGAGCTAATACTGGCATCGAGACGTAACACACTGATCCGTCATTCGGGAGACCGGGGTTCAATTCCCGCCATGGTCGACCATCCTGATAGGGGCGCCTGAAGAGCTAATACTGGCATCGAGACGTAACACACTGATCCGTCATTCGGGAGACCGGGGTTCAATTCCCGCCATGGTCGACCATCCTGATAGGGGCGCCTGAAGAGCGAATACTGGCATCGAGACGTAACACACTGATCCGTCATTCAGGAGACCGGGGTTCAATTCCCGCCATGGTCGACCACCCTGACAGAGGTTTGTCTTCAGGTTGATACTGGGATGGTTCCTTAACAACAGGCCACGACCGACTCCTTCTCACTATCCAAAAACACCTAATGGAATAACCTTTCATCTCATCATCCCACCATCTCATTCATCATCCACCGACACCAATAGATCGTAGCCATCAGTATAGTGCGTCGTTAGAACCCAATATAAAACAATGGAATAAAGATACTACCAAGAAAGAACTTGGCTTGGCGTGTTTACTTAGTGCCTATTGGAGGAAACGATCAACACCTGACTCTAATAACCCTAACCACAGCTCCTCTGTGCTCTAACCAATTCCCCAGAATAGTAGCTTGTCTACGGCATTAGTACTCGCCTTCACTCTTAGTAGTATCGCTATATAACTTCTTTTTTTTTTAATAACATCGAAACTTGATATAAAATCATTGTTCCCCAATGAAGGCTACGGATGAAAAGTAGGATCGTTTGAACGGGGCACACAAGGGCGATCTTACCACCACAAAAACTAAATTTTAGTTCCTTGAAACTAAATTTTTTACGAATATTGACGACATTTCCCTCATTTTAGAGAAAACTAGAAATCATCATCTCAATTTGAGAAACTATCATCCATTCACTCGTCCTGCAGGGCCCGGCCCTTCCACCGAGTCGTGACGTAGGCATCACGTGATTCTGTTCATGTCTCTATACAGATCAGTAATACCCACGTCATGTAGACAACTGTCTACTCTTTTCGCCACTTGAAGTAACTTGATTGCTTAAAATTAATAGTAATCAAAGAAACTTCACACTTTGTAAGTAGAATGTAACAAATCACTCAATGTTTTACTTTTTTCTTTTTACTTCAACTACTTTATTACTTTCAATATCTGAGAAATACGTCCGAATTTGAATTGTACTTATAATTCACTGTTTTATCCCACAGTTAAGCTTTTTTTGAAGGGCTTTGTGGATGTTTTTTCGCTCTAATTGTGTTTTTCTTTCTGTATCAGTGTATGTGACCAATAATTAAAAATTAAAAAAAAATTGACCGAGGGGTAAACAGTGAATTTGGTGTATACACCTGATTTTAGATTTCAAGGGATTTCAGAAGATTTCAAGGGATTTCAGGGAGATTTCATGACAAGTGTACACCAGATTTCAGTAGTTGTTACCCCTCGGTCATGACTAATGGTCTCTTGAGGACACAAAAAATATTTTTAATTTGTGAAATTGAGACGATGATTTGTAGTTTTGTCCCGAATGCAGTAAATAAATCTGTCGGTTATTGATTCGCACGACGTTTGAGGGTTGAGAGAGCGGCTTGTGCAACTCGATACGGGCTGTAATTCAGCGGGGGGGTGGAGGGGGGGGTTATTTACGAGCGGGGGGCGCCGCCCACTCCTTGCACTGCATGTGGCGCTCCGTCGATACGTCACTCGCGGCCTTCTTCGTCTGACATGTGCTGGCACAGAGGTTACCGCTATCCACTAGCAGAATAAAACAAGTTCTTTTGAAGTTTCTCAGTGAGATGAGGATGTCAACATCGAATTACAATTGAGGGGGTCAGATGCCAACTGGTATAAGTGACGTCCGTAAATAAATGAGTTTGATTTTGTTTATCATGGCTCATATACTAGTCTTTCAGAAGCCAAACGGAATAAGTGCTGTTTGCGAATCAAACAAGTGTCGCTACCAACTTGAAACTAGTATATTAGCCATGATGAACAATACCTAACTCAGTTATATTCAAATGTTACTTACACCAGTTGGCATCTGACCCCTCAATTGAGGACAAATGCACACAACATATCGTTTGATTAATAAACGCACCTATATTTTCACAATCAACCGATAATACCCCCAACTTCTCTCCACCCAGCATATAGCTGTTGATGTCTTGTTGTGCCAAGAAGCAAATATTGATATTGTAATTGATATAAAGTGGAATAGATCCACGATAGAAGCCAGCATTCAGTCACGTGTAGTCAGTGTAATCAGTGTAGTCAGTGTAGTCAGTGTAGTCAGTGTAGTCAGTGTAGTCAGTGTAGTCAGTGTAGTCAATGTAGTCAGTGTAGTCAGTGTAGTCAGTGTAGTCAGTGTAGTCAGTGTAGTCAGTGTAGTCAGTGTAGTCAGTGTAGTCAGTGTAGTCAGTGTAGTCAGTGTAGTCAATGTAGTCAGTGTAGTCAGTGTAGTCAGTGTAGTCAGTGTAGTCAATGTAGTCAATGTAGTCAATGTAGTCAGTGTAGTCAGTGTAGTCAGTGTAGTCAATGTAGTCAATGTAGTCAGTGTAGTCAGTGTAGTCAATGTAGTCAGTGTAGTCAGTGTAGTCAATGTAGTCAGTGTAGTCAGTGTAGTCAATGTAGTCAGTGTAGTCAGTGTAGTCAGTGTAGTCAGTGTAGTCAATGTAGTCAATGTAGTCAGTGTAGTCAATGTAGTCAGTGTAGTCAGTATAGTCAGTGTAGTCAGTGTAGTCAGTATAGTCGTGTAGTCAATGTAGTCAGTGTAGTCAGTGTAGTCGTGTAGTCAATGTAGTCAGTGTAGTCAGTGTAGTCAGTGTATAGTCGTGTAGTCAGCGTAGTCATTGTAGTCAGTGTAGTCAGTGTAGTCAGTGTAGTCAGTGTAGTCATTGTAGTCAATGTAGTCGGTGTAGTCAGTGTAGTCAGTGTAGTCAGTGTAGTCATTGTAGTCAGTGTAGTCAGTGTAGTCAGTGTAGTCAGTGTAGTCAGCGTAGTCATTGTAGGTTGTTTGAAGAGATACCGGATTTCGCGGCCGTGATTCCGATCACAACTGCTGTAAATAATGATAGTTTACCTGACGGCTTACATTGTACATGATTGTGAAAGACTTGTGTCATCTCATGAGAGATCCCAGCATCACGTGACATGCGTACTGAGGGTGATGACGTCACGGGTACAGGCAGCGGTGCGCAACTGCTCGGGAGCAGATTAGTGCGCGGGGTTGACAAGTCATCCTCAATGCAATGGAAACACTTTCACATGGATACAGGTGTTGCTATACGGGAATCGCCCAAAGCGTCACATATTCACTGTCAACCGAACTTAACGATCGTAATGGCTTTCCGTCTGAACATGTTGTATATAGTGAAACTGCTTCACACCATTCAGACAAGTATATCTTATAAAATACTGTCGATCCATAAAAAACATTCACAATATGTTATTTGCTTTTTGTATGTAACGGTACGTTGTGAGGTAATGTGATTGAATGTTACTGTTCCATACAAGTGATCTTTCCACCTTTGTCATCATAACATTTGACTGATTAGCATTTCCGACGAATATTGCTTGCATCTCATGATGTCGTATCACTGAGGTATCTGTGCGGGAACTTGTTGCCCTGGGAACGCCCATGTGATATCGAGGTTGCCTCACCGCGTGTAAATCAGCTGCCAGATAACGCGACACCGAGCGGCGCGATGTGACGTGAAGGGGTTCGACAGACACATGTGCGCCAGATCAGCGGAAACACAGGTATTGCTACAGAGCTGGATGCTGGCCACATCTTCTTCTCTGCCAATCGCTCGGGTGTCAAACAGCCGATAAGTCACCCGTCAAGCAGATAGCTAGGCCTGTACAGCTACGCACTCTTGTTCTACTGGCAATGTGTTCAAGTCGTCATTACAGCCAATGCAAATCTAGACGAGCTGACACAGAGCAATAGCGAATCAACTAATTACTATATAGGCAAACGCAACAAATGCGTCGAAACTTGAGAGTTGAGCGAGATATCTGAATGGCATAAAAGTCGTTAAAGTAGTGCTATTCTTGCTACTTTATCGACTCTGGTATTCTACACACCTTGACATATATAAAAAACTTCATTGTCGGGCAAATACCGAATCTAGAAAGCAGTGAATCTTGGCAACCTAATTCTGCTATTATTTCTATATATTTGATGAATAAAAACAGTTGATTTATTTTTTTTCTTCAAAACGGCTGATTCGAATCGCATACAAAATGGTGATAATGTGTATCATTTATGTGTTAACATTCAGAGAAAATTTCATATTTTTTTTAGAGAGAATTTATTTTTCAAATTTTCTTGCCCAGCCTAATCTTCTGGGGTTTTTTTCAGAAACTTTGAGATAATATTTCTCAAAATCGGTCCTACCAATTCATTCCAAAAACTGAACAGTTCTAGGTCTTATGAGTTTGCCCGTACATAAAAAGTTTCATGTCGATCAGTCAAACCGTGCGACCTGTGAAGTGCCCACAAACAAACAAACGAACAAAAAACAGCCAAAGCTTTATAAGAGTGGGATGGAGTCTTCGCTATCGCTCATCCAATTAATCACAATGAGAATTTGAAAATTTAAATAAGACAACAGAACAGTATTTGGAAACGTTAATATAGCCCAAGTGAAAAATATAACCACACATTATTTGAAGTATTTGTATTCATATATTGACATCTATAGTTATAAGTACAATTTTGTAGACCCACAAAGTTACAATAAGTGACTATGTCTGCGGGTCTACTAACTTGTTATAGATGAGAATCAGATGGATTGAAAAGGAATAATATGCAGTCTGAATAATTTGAAGAAAATATGTTCCGCCTGAAAACTAACCGTAATGAATTAAAGACAGGAAAAAAGTTTTCTCTTTCAAAAATACGTCTGAATATCAGAAATAAAAATAATCATACCGTTCTCTCAGCGTTTTCGAAAAGAAAAGAATATACGATAACAATAGATGTTCAAAGTAAATGGAGAGAGGGGCAACTGAAGATTAACTCACACAACTCGTCTATATTTGACTATACAATCAAGGGTGATAACAAATCAAGGGGATTGATCTTTCTGTCGCCAGTCAGAAAGTAATTCCACATTGGGGCCCTTCAAGTCAAGCTGTAGGCCTATTCTTGAGATGGCAAAAGAAGCTCTGTCATATTTTCTTGCCGACATATTATGTCGCTATTCTGATTTCATTTGGGTGAAAATCAACTATTCTTTCAGTTAATAAGGAGTATATTATTGTAAACAGAGAATTATTATTTATATTTATTTTGGCATTCTATTCATAACAATCAAAACAGTTATTTGTTTGCATGTCATTACTTTTGCATTGGCCCATTTTAATTAATTGAATCATATATTAAATGAATACGCATCAATTTGACGGTTGCATGTTAAATGATGGTATAATAATTAATAACCGATATTGATATTGATATTGATATTGATATTTTGATTCATCCACGGGAATTGGCATGACATAATTATGCAATGGCAAGTCATTAGTAAGTATTTAAATATACATACAAATATACCAAGCATTGTAGACCTACGACAAGCAATGATTTGAATACAAAACCAGACAAACAACATTCTGCACCTGTATACAAACACAATAAAATATTGTCCAATGAATAAGAAAGTAATGACTTAGAAGTTGGGATAAAAGTTATTGCATAGTGATTATTGTTGAGATGTGCAGCTAGATGAAAACTCGTCAATTGAGTGAAAAGGATCATTTAAAATGTACTGATTCAATTTGGTCTTAAAAGCCTATCTCCAGATCTAGCCCTGTTGGCCCAACATTTGTTTCCACAAGAACATCAGCTCATGAAAACGAGTGGTACATGACTGCTGAGGGCTTGATGAATGGTTGAGCGGCTGTAAACAAAGCAGCGCAACAATGTGTGACACGAGGGGGAGGGGGAGGGGGGGGGCTCCCCTCGTACAGCGCCCCCTGTAACTGTACACCCCCCAATTACCCGGCAGCCGAATTACGCCGCGATCATTACATGACGTGAGGGGGGGGGTGTACCTGATATGATTGAGCGCCAATTATCCCGATACAACTGCATGTGTTCTGGTTAATTGGATCCATGGGGTTAAGTGTGACGAGCGCTGCTCTGACTGCTGCGGGGTCGGCAGGCAGCAGCCTCTAGACACTTACACTCACACAACATTAACAAATACGTCACGAGATGCAGACAAAATACTAACGTCGAGTCAGATGTTATCATAACAAAGTTGGAAAGATCACTTGTATGTGACAGTAACACTCGATATGTTTACCTTCTACGATCGTTTCTATGTAACGTTGACAGTGAAAAGTATGCACGGTACTTTAAAAAAATAGAGAAATTATCTCTACCATTTTGTCCATGTTCACGGATCAGTGTAATCGAATACGAAGTATATCAGTAACCCTGAGCTAAAAGTAAGCTCTTAAATGACATTGGTCTATTTTTGTGAATTTAATTACTTCTAAGACTATACGTCAATGAATACCAAGGATGCGATGGAATTGATTGACGTATTATCTTAAAACTGGTTGTATTCGTGAATACAGAATGCCAAATAGATCGGCAAGATTAGGGTTGACATATGCCATATTGATTAGAAAGTACACAATTATCTTAGGGTTGACATGGGTTTTGTTTAACTAGGAAAACGCTATATACGCGTTGTTAGACGAGCGTGAAGTAGTAGTATGTCGACTTCTTTGCCAAACTTCTGCCTAAATTCGCCAATTGGGTGACATTTTAGTTATAAATGGGTAAAAACGGCTTCGAGGGGTACCAATTTAGCACATTTCATGCTTTTTCTTCAAAATAGCACACCCGATCAAGCTGAGAATTTCCAGAAATGTGTATCAATATGTTATTCAACTCCACACAAAATTTCAATTTTTTTGAAAATAAAAATTTTTCAATTTTTTTTTCGTCGTGTTATTCTAATGAGTATTTTTGAAATTTCTAAAATTCATAAAATTAAAAGTTACCAACCGATAATACCACAAAACTATACAGATCTAAGCTAGATGAGGAAGCATAATGGAAAAAAGTTTGAAGTTGATAGCTGTAGCCGTTTGACCTGTGGAGAACCGACAAAAAAACATAATAAAAAAAAAAACGAACACCAATTTTTTTCAGTATGTCAAATTGAATCCTCGCTAAAGCTCGTCTAACTACACTGGTGCGTGGACATGGAAGAAAGTGATGAAGATTGTTCTCTATTTCTTTTAGGCACCTTGCATGCACCCCGCATCTTAGACGGATTTACAGGGTCTTTTCTGGCCACATATATCTCAAGAACTACAAACATTACGGACTTGCGGTAAAATGCAATGGATGAATAATACCCTCGATATTGGATGCTTGATCAAAAATTGAAGAGTGATTTCATTATGGAGCAATAATTGAATCAAAATGTGCTCAATTTGATGGTTTTCATTGCTTAATTCCCGGTCACCGAATAATAGTAGAAATAAATTACAAACGCACATCCTTAAGTTCAACTTTGCTTATCAATATTTGAAATTCTGATTCGCCTTTTATTCTACAGTTTTCCCAATTTCCTTGGCCAAAATGTGTAATGTATAACTAGATTTTGTCCAAATTATGAAATGAAAAACTCCTCCGTCTAGCGGTGGTTACTGAAACTCTTCCAATATTATCCTTTTTTCACTTTTCAACCCACAATCAAACTTATAAACGCACATCGAACTTGGGTCGAGCATTTCGAAGAGAAACATGCTCAGCTAAGATGCGGGCTCTTAAGTGCACTTGGGCGGACGTCCCAACCTCGAGGCCAACAGTTCAACAAAGTATTCTTACAACTTCAACAGGGCAACTTACAACATTAATAAGCTTCAGAATTGGGAACAAAAATCTTCCACCTATGAATCTAATATATTTTTCCATTGTTGTCAACTATGGTTGTGTGTGTGACAGCGCAGCCCTGGTGTTGAAGTTCATTGGTTTCAAATAATCAAAATGGGGTGGTAAGATCGCCCTTGTGGTGCCCCGTCCAAACGATCCTACTTTTCATCCTTAGCCTTAATTGGGGAACAATGATTTTGTATCAAGTTTCGATGTTATTAAAAAAAAAAAAAAAATCTTGATTTTGAGTAAATTGCAGGCAAAGTTTTACTTTTTAAAGTTACTCATTTCTTAGCATCATGCACTCCACTTCAATTTGGGGGGGTGTTATATGAGGGGACGTGGGGGGCAATGAGCCAAATGTTTCCTGTTATTTTCCAGGCCGTATTGATGTATAATAAGTTGCACTTGGCATACAGTTTTGATTCCACACCTTTTATATCAGGAAGTTTTTGTAGTTGCTAAAATATTTGAGGACTTGGCTCCAAGTTTTTCACCCCTCAGGGTTTTTGGTGGGATATCAGTGATTTGTGTTGCTTCATAATGACTGTGCATTTGCTTGTTCACAATAGCACCAGAATATATTTTTGGTCCGTGTTATGAAATTTTCTTTCGAATAAATACTGTCTCTTAATTGATGTCTCCGCCTATCGTATATCAGCATTGAATGGCCCAAAATGGACGTCAAGCTAGAATATTCTTCAAATACCATACTTGAAATATACTTATTAATAAAATTTGCATCATCAGCCCAATAGGGTATCAACGTGATAATTTATAAATATCAGCTCTTTCATTTGACATTCTCTGTTGTGTCTGAAGACTTCATTTAGATATATAGAGCGGGGAAAAAGTACACAAAGTTTTTGATGATTCATTGGTGGCCGTGATTTAATCGTCGATACGACTGTATTCTGCATTTCTGAAAGTTATTATTCCAATCTCTTCCGGTTAGAAATGGGTAGTTGACAAATCTCGCACACACAATCGATCTGGGATATTCATACAAACATATTTTCGAAATGTCATTGAAATATGTCGTGAAATGATTTTTAAAAATAATAAAAACTTGGAAAGTGAGAGTAAAATGACCTTACTTCCGGTTTTCAAGAGCGACTTCCGGTTGAAAGTATCAAAAGTCACAATTTAATATGAGTTCACCTAATCCATGAGAAAATCAGACAAATCGGACGATTCGTCGATACGACAGTATTCTTCATTTCTGAAAGTTAATATTCGATCCAATATGGTTAAAAATGATTGATTGAAAAATCTCGCACACTCAATCGATTTGGTATATTTATACGAACATATTTCCAGAATATCAATGAATATGTCGCGGAATGATTTTTAAAAATAATAAAAACTTGAGAAATAAAATGAGTGTAAAATGACCTTACTTCTGGTTTTCAGAAGCAACTTTCAGTTAAAAGATACAAAAGACTCAATTTCATATAAGTTCACATAATCCCTGGAAAAATCAGAAAAATCGGACGATTCGTTTGGCCTGTAGCCGAGTTCTTAGGTGACGACGGAATGAGGAGGAGGAGGAGGAGGAGAAAACGGAAAAAGTAGTCTTTTCACAGTGCTATAACTTCCAAACGTTTGTTCCGATATATCTTTGATTTGATATGCCGTGTCGTGTATGGCGCCTCATTCCATAACAACAAACTAGAGGCATCTAGGTTTGTTAGTTCCGGAGATACAGTTCGCTCAAAACCGCCTGGAAGTACTTCGTGTAAACAGTGTGAGCGTGTAGCTGAGACTTTGCACGGACTTGGCTCTCGTCGTGCTACCGCTCGACTAGACATGTATGTAGTAATGTAGTTGTCGCTTGCAAGTGTTGTTGTTGTACCGTGGCTGTAGACACGCGGCCTGCAGGTAATGCAAGGTGGACGGATCCCACGCGACATCCGACACCCGACTCAGCTGGACTCGCCGTCCAACACCCAACACACAGACGCATCGACGTGCAAGGCGAATCATAATATTGATATCTGCACATACGTGTTTACACACATATATATATATATGTATATATATATACATATATATATATATATATATATATATATATATATATATATATATATATATATATACATATATATATATATATATATATATATATATATATATATATATATATATATATATATATATATACATATATATATATATATATATATATATATATATATATATATATATATATATATATATATATATATATATATATGTGAAATATTGTTTTCGGGAATACCATGTGTATTGAAATTAGAAAAACAAGTAAATATGTTTTCCCTACGTTTCAGCATGTTTGGACATGCCATTCTCATATATATTCTCATATATATATATATATATATATATATATATATATATATATATATATATATATATATATATATATATATATATATATATTATATATATATATATATATATATATATATATATATATATATATATATATATATATATATGCTATGAAACGTTGCGAAGATTTGACAATGCGTAGACAATCGTCTACTCTGCCTGTTTTTTACGGTAAGCGGTCCAATCCGGAAAATAATCATAGCATCATATATGTCCGCGAAAATTTGAGAAATAATATATAATATATATATATATATATATATATATATATATATATATATATATATATATATATATGATGTCGCCTACCCATAAAGAAATGCAAAAGCAAATTTGATGAGATGTGTTTTGTACAAATTTGAATTTGTTTGTTTTTTGGTACTCGATCCTTGGCCCGTATGTATCGTGTTTGATCCGTGGCGACGTACAGTACACGCCCACTCACACGTCACAAGTGAGGGGCACAAGACCCGAGTATCTGATCGGCTCCATCTCTGCTTTATGCGCTCCACAGGACCCTAGCAGAGCTATCTTTCATGGCAACATGTCTGGTCTCTGTGTATTTCCATGGTGGCCAGCAGAAATCCTGACCCTGCTGTCCAGGCTGGCTACAAATTATGACACATTGTAGCACTCCAATAGACCGTGACTTTGTTACTGTATTATGTTGTCATGGTAGGTAGTTCATTAGACGAGCTTTAGCGAGGATTCAATTTGACATACTGAAAAAATTGGTGTTCCTTTTTGTTTTTGTTTTTTTTCTATATTTTTTTTGTCGGTTCTCCACAGGTCAAACGGCTACAGCTATCAACTTCAAACTTTTTTTCATTATGGTTCTTCATATAACTTAGATCTGAATAGTTTTGTGGCATTATCGGGTGATACATTTTATTTTTATGAATTTTAGAAATTTCAAAAATACTCATTAGAATAACACGGCGGAAAAAAATTATTCTCGAAAGACATTCAATTTTGCGTGAAGTTGAATTACATCTTGATACACATTTAAGGAAACTTTCAGCTTGATCGGTCAGCCATTTTGAAGAAAAAACATAAAATGTGCCAACTTGGTACCACTCGAAGCCGTTTTTACCCATTTATATAACTTAAATGTCACCCAATTGGCGAATGTAGGCAAAAGTTTGGCAAAAATGTCGACATACTTATACTATCGGCTCGTCTAACAACGCATATATGGCGTTTTCCTAGTGGTAAGAACACAGCGATGGAGAGGTTTGCCAAGTCACCCTTGAACGCGACGAGAAGGTATAGTCGCCGTGTCAGCGGGACGCACGCTGATAGCGCTGTGCTGATTGGGACCGACTCGACACACCTGAGGGACGAGTGCGCTGTCAGCTGTCTGTATACAAGCCGTGGCAACTCGCTAGACTAGCTAGCTGCCATGGTTACCATACTGTGCTGTTATCCCAATTGATAGACACCACTGAATTACTATTTAAATGAAAATAATTATTAACATCAAGTATTATATTTACTATTCATATTGTAATATATGTTATGTAAATCCATGTAATCATATGTATCATATGTAATCATATCATATTGTTATTATATGTATCATATTATGTATTCATATCATTGATATCATTATGTAACCACATGTAAACTAGTATCATCACATAAGTTCGCCCTAGATGATAATAGCAACAGGTAATACTAAATTTCGTTCGAATTGAATAATCATTCAGCCTTTAAAACTTGAATTTTCTCGTATTTTTTTTTAAATTAGCATAATTTTAATCTGATATTTATCATTATTTGGAACTATCAAATCATCGCGAACTTTATCATGACTAGACCAATGAATTTTTTATATAACTAGGAAAACGCCACATAGGACGAGCGGATAGTAATAGTATATCGACTTCTTTGCCAAACTTCTGCCTACATTCACCAATTGGGTGACATTTAAGTTATAAATGGGTAAACACTGCTTCGAGTGGTACCAATTTAGCACATTTTATAGTTTTTCTTCAAAATGGCTCACCCGATCAAGCTGAAAGTTTTCAGAAATGTGTATCAGAATGTAACTCAACTTCACGCAAATTTTCAATTTTGTGAAAATAAAAATATTTTCTTTTTTTTCCGCTGTGTTATTCTAACGGGTATTTTTGAAATTTCTAAAATTCACAAAAAAAATGTTATCATCTGATAATGCCACAAAACTAAACAGATCTAAGTTGGATAAGGAACCATGACGAAAGAAAGTTTGAAATTGATAGCTGTAGCCGTTTGACCTGTGGAGAACCGAAAAAAAACATGAAAAAAAAATGTAAAAACATAAAAACGAACACCAATTTTTTTCAGTATGTCAAATTGAATCCTCGCTAAGGCTCGTCTAATAATTTATACTATTTTTGTTATTATTTGATAGTTGTCAGTTGTTCAATTCTTCATTACATCAATTCAGAGTGCCTATCTGTGCATCCCGACGAATACGTATAATATGAAGTATATACTAGCATGGATTGAATATTCCATCTCTCTCTCTGTGCTGACTACTTGTGTGTTTCTCCCTCGCACCAGTCTAGTTAGCACAATAGACAGAGACAGACGAGTTGAATGGAGGAACGTCGATTAGGGGATGAAACAGCCCCTCAGACTCGAGCTGAGAAACTGGTTTGTTCGTGGCAAATCCAATTAGAATTAACAAGCTGGAAGGGCGGATTAATCAGGCTGGCAGAGCAACAATAACCCCCAAATAACCTAGCTGTTGGTGGGGTCGTCAAGGCAACGATAATAATCCTCACCAACAATCGAACACAACATGAAGAGCCAAGCCGAGTCTTGACATTGTCTTGAATCTTCTATGCACTCAAATTTAGAATTTTATTTGGAATATTTGAAATATAATTGTAACATTTTCATGGGAGTCCACGGGAATCGATTTAGCGACATATATCAGTTTTTTAGTGATCACTGTTGAACAATCTGAGATATCAAAATTCTAATACGCGAGAAGCACAGATAATTATAATGGCTTGAAGATAAGATAAGAAATAACTATTTAAGTCATGTCGCATAACTGTCAAGTGTATACAGCTGAAAAAACACTGTTTTTATCTGTATACGCTCGACAGTTATGCGACATGACTCGAATAGTTATAACTTATATCATTTTGAAGCTATTGTAATCATCTGTGTTTCTCGCGCATTAGAATTTTGATATCTCATACCGTTCAAAAGTTACCTCCAAAAGACTGATATTTCGCTAAATCGATTCCCGTGGACTGTTAAGCAATAAATATATAAAAATAATATTAGCCTATTTCCTTACACTCCATACTATTACTATTATTGTTTAGTTCCAACTGATGTTTCTTTTTATTTCTTTTTTCTATGAATGTTGAGTATACAAAAAAAAAATGTTGGTAAATTTACTGAAAATATCTTGTTATACTAATAATTATATTGTTACAGTGAATTTGAAGTAAGATTACATGCCTATATCTCTGTGTGTACGACAACTGTATGTATTTATGTATCCTTTTGTATTTTGTTGTATTTTCAGTGTGTTAATTTTGTTTCTGAAATGTATGTGAATTATGTTTTATGTGTTATGTTTTATGTGAATTATGTTTCATGTGTTATATTCCATGTGAATTATGTGGTTAAACGTAAGAACGGCCCTGCCGAATTTCGCCAGCAATAAAGATCCATTAATAATAATTTTTAAAAAATCCCATCATTGTTATATATTGTTCTATTGATTCTTCATTACTGTATATTATCATTATTATTGTGATTATTTATCAGTGTTGCATCTCTATGTATGTATAAAGAACAAGAATGAAATGATTTGAAATTGAATTGAGTGATGTTGTCTTTCATCTGTGGCTCCCCTGGCGTGCTCGTCACCCTTCCTCATTCAATAGCCATGCACAACAGAAACAACAGAAGTACGTGCAAACATCCATGTATTCAATTCAAAATACTAGGAAAACGCTATATACGCGTTGTTAGACGAGCGGAAAGTAATAGTATGTCGACTTTATTGCCAAACTTTTGCCTAAATTCGCCAATTGGGTAACATTTTAGTTAAATGGGTAAAAACGGCTTCGAGTGGTACCAATTTAGCACATTTCATGTTTTTTCTTCAAAATGGCTGACCCGATCAAGCTGAGAATTTCCAGAAATGTGTATCAAGGTGTTATTCAACTTCACACAAAATTTCAATTTTTTGGAAAATAAAATTTTTTAAATTTTTTTTCCGCCGTGTTATTCTACCGGGTATTTTTGAAATTTCTAGAATTCATAAGAAAAAGTTGATATCCGATAATGCCACAAAACTATACAGATCTAAGTTAGATAAGGAACCATGATTAGAAAAAGTTTGAAATTGATAGCTGTAGCCGTTTGACCTGTGGAGAGCCAACAAAATAACATGAAAAAAAACATAAAAACGAACACCAATTTTTTTCAGTATGTCAAATTGAATCCTCGCTAAAGCTTGTCTAATTAACCGCAGCGTGCTTTTAAATGTGGAATATCATTTCATTTGTGGTTGAACACAAATGTCTGTCAACAAGTGTAGGTTACATTCACGTTTTATAGGTTCCATTTTATAACTTGCTTCCTGATTATATTTTATGTATTGACTCCCTACTGCTTTTCAAAGTCGAATTGAAGACATTTTTCATCTTGAACTATATTCACTGTGAGATTGAGTTTTTCGACACATGCAAGAAGAATGTATAAGAAATGACTGAAGGACATAATAAGATTGAATGAATGTATGAATGTTCTTTTTCTCTTATATATATCTTATAAGTTACATATAGTTCAGTTTTAGTCTATATTAAGTTAATTTTTATTATATTTTTGACGTGCCTCAAATTTTATCATGACTTATTTATAGAATGTAACAATCAAATTGGCAAATAAAGTATTGAATTGAATTGAAAAAGTATGGAGCAAGTAAGAAATGAGAGTGATTTTAGAATTCGGAAACGTTTTAACAAAAGTCCAGTGAGTCTAGGAATCAACAAGTATAATCAATCACCTTCCTGAACGTCTCGAGCTAGTCAAAGGAGAGAATTATTTCAAATTGGGTTCTAAGAAATACTTGTTGAATAATGTTTTTACTCCATTCAAGAGTATTTTGACAACAAGGATCAACTTCTAGATTAATCTATGAATATTGATAATCTGAATAGTGAATTGTTTATCTATCATTATTATGTAAATGTGCATGTTATGAATATAATGAATATATTTTACCCAACGGTTCTTACATTACTTGCTAATCTTTTGTTTATTTATTTATTTATACTGGGTTTAACGTCGCCCTGTACTACGATCTATTAGCGTCGGTGGATGATATATGAGATGGTGGGGTGATGAGATGAAAGGTTGTTTTATTAGAAGTTTTTGGATGGTGGGAAGGAGTCGGTCGTGGTCTGTTGTTAAGGAACCATCCCAGTATCAACCTGAACGGCAGAGGGAAACCACGATGCACCACTGTCAGGATGGTCGACCATGGCAGGAACAGAACCACGGTCTCCTGAATGACGGTTCATTTTTTAAAAAATTTTATTGGGGTTTTTAACGACGCACTGTACTGATGACTCCGATCTCTTGGCGTCGGTGGATGATGAATGAGATGATGGGATGACGAGATTAGGTGTTTTGGGATGGTGGATGGTTCAGTGTATTGACCACTTGCTGACACGTCTCAGCACTTGAAGAATGAGACAGTGTTACCGCGTGTTTGTCACCCCAACAGCTCGCCTCACAATGCCCTGATGACGTCACACGGGGTAAACACATGCCAGGTCAACGGACACGGACAATACGGGTGAAAGGACCGGAAAGTTCGGCTTGTCACGTAAAGCCTGTTGCTCTCTACTCGACTCAATCGACCCCCACCCCCACCCCCACCCCTTGTAGGACACAACAACAACCCTGCCTGAGAACAGATTAACACCACAATACTTCTTACCATCATTTCACAGAAAACTGGAAATCATCATCTACATTACAGAGATAATATTATACATCTATATATATATATATATATATATATATATATATATATATATATATATATATATATATATATATATATATATATATATATATATATATATATATATATATATATATATATATATATATATATATATATATATATATATATATATATATATATATATATATATATATATATATATATATATATATATATATATATATATATATATATATATATATATATATATATATATATATATATATATATATATATATATATATATATATATATATATATATATATATATATATATATATATATATATATATATATATATATATATATATATATATATATATATATATATATATATATATATATATATATATATATATATATATATATATATATATATATATATATATATATATATATATATATATATATATATATATATATATATATATATATATATATATATATATATATATATATATATATATATATATATAAATAGTTCATTGGTTTTAAATAAACAGAATGGGGTGGTAAGATCGCCCTTGTGGTGCCCCGTCCGAACGATTCTACCTTTGATCCATGGTCTCAATTGGGGAACAATGATTTTGTATCAAGTTTCGATGTTATTAAAAAAAAAATATATATATATATATATATATATATATATATATATATATATATATATATATATATATATTGTGTACTGTTCATTTTTTGAGCTGTTCCAGTTCCTAGCGATGTTATTCTAACTATAATTTGACATTTTATTCTGTGATCACATTTGTTTTATGATTTATTATGTTTATGCCACAGACAAGCCAAATATAGGCTTTGAGGACTCTTGTGTGGAAAACATGTTACTTCTCGATAAGAATGTCAATAAAACAACAACAACAACAAGAACAATATCGGCTGTCAATGAAAGCAATATGTGCTTGTGAAGAAGCGCATGCACTAGTTAATTAAAGTCGTCCAAAGCGACTGTTGATTTGTCCCGCTCTTGACGCCGAGTAATGAAATTCCCCTCGAGTACCTTGTTATACGTGCTCGGTAACCCGAGAGGTGTGAACTGCATTGAATGGCGCGCAGGTAGGCTTAGTGCTAAGAGAGCAGTCGTAATCCTCCCCGCAGGTCGGGTTACTCAAAGCCCTCCCTCCCTCCACCCGGCCGGCAGGGTGAGCTAGTACCAACAGGGGCACGACATCTGCAACTGATTTGTCGCAGCGACTCGACGCAAACAGGATTCACGTGATTGTTGGATGAGGTAATGGGGCGGACACTTGCAGGCCCCCCCTTCAGAAACCCACCAGTTTATTAGTTTGTGTCGTTTGAAGGGTTTGCATGTGTTGGGAACTTTGTTTAATCTTGTATTACAGCTATCGGCCCGATGATGGGGAACAGGATCATTCAATAAACCACTCGAAATGTCGTGCTTGCTTCAAGAGGCTAAGACTTTGATTGGTTCATGTTCACTAAATAAGCTACCAACAATGACAATGTATTATAAGAACAAATTCACGGTCTCTCGGACTGAATAATTTCATCACATCTCGAAGCCCACCTCACAAGCAGGGCTAGTATTTTGTGCTAACAACAATGTAAAGACACATAAACCAGACATGTTGCCTTGACAGATAGCTCTCCTAGTAACCATTAACCAATCAAAGTCCCTGCCTCTTGGAGCTAGCTGGCACGACATTTATTAGGTAAGGATCCAGGACCCGTACCTAATAAATCAATCCAAACTCTTTAATCAATATGACATTGTATTATAGTGTGAATTAGATCAGTTTTAAGATATTACGACAATGCATACTAAGAATGTGAAGAAATTCATTGACGTATAATCTTAAGACTGATTGAATTTACAGAAATAGAAAATGTCATATTGAAAAAAGAGCATACAATTATCTTGGGGTTGATGTACTAAATTATCCAATAATACTGGTTAGTGAACATAGAATAAAATAGTAAAGATGATCGAACTTCTTTTTTTTATATTGGGTTTTTAACGACGCACTGTAATGATTACCAAGATCTATTGGCGTCGGATGAATGATTAATGAGATGATGGGATGATGAGATGAAGGTTTTTATGGGTAGTGGGAAGGATAGTGGGAAGGAAGCGGTCGTGGCCTATATTGTAGGAACCATCCCGGCAATAGCCTAGACTACAGAGGGAAACCACGAAAAACCCCTGTAAAGATGGACGGTGGCGGGGATCGAACCGGGTCCGACATGCCCACTACCTCCCGGGTCACACGAAGCAAGTGCGCTAACCTCTCAGCTACTGTGCCGGTTCGAACTTCTGGGTTCTAAGATCTACGTCTCATCATGAACTCTAGTTCGACCTTCACAACCTCAAAACAGTCCACAATGTTCACTTCATTGAGTCAGTATTCAGCGTATTTCACTCCTTTACCTGTAATAATTGATTGCAACGACAAACTATCGGTAATAGAAACTATTCAACAAGAAAAACAACAACACCGGCACGTGCTCGCTCCATGTGTTCCAGAAGGTGAGGGGCATATCGGTTCCCGGTTCGATCCCCGCCACCGTCCATCTTTACAGGAGTTTTCCGAGGTTTTCCTCTGTAGTCTAGGATAATGGTGGGATGGCTCCTACTTCCTATCCACTTGACACAAACTTAGGTCACGACCGCTTCCTTCCCAATACCTGAGAAACCTTCATCTCATCATCCCACCATCTCATTAATCATTCTTCCGACGCCAATTGATCTTGGATATCATCACAGTGCGTCGTTAAAGCTTAATATAAATAAAAAAGAGAGAAAGAAAAACAACATTTTAAATTCTAATTCTCGTCATATTTTTTAAAAATGATTCAACAGTAAATACCGGGTCGATATGTGGCCATTGATGGTGAAATCACGGCGCTACTCTAGCCCCTGAACGCTCACTAGGTACACTAGGTACACTAGGTACACTAGGTACACTAGGTACACTAGGTACACTAGGTACACTAGGTACACTAGGTACACTAGGTACACTAGGTACACTAGGTACACTAGGCACACTAGGCACACTAGGTACACTAGGTACACTAGGTACACTAGGTACACTAGGTACACTAGGTACACTAGGTACACTAGGTACACTAGGTACACTAGGTACACTAGGTACACTAGGTACACTAGGTACACTAGGTACACTAGGTACACTAGGTACACTAGGTACACTAGGTACACTAGGTACACTAGGTACACTAGGTACACTAGGTACACTAGGTACACTAGGTACACTAGGTACACTAGGTACACTAGGTACACTAGGTGCACTAGGTGCACTAGGTGCACTAGGTACACTAGGTACACTAGGTACACTAGGTACACTAGGTACACTAGGTACACTAGGTACACTAGGTACACTAGGTACACTAGGTACACTAGGTACACTAGGTACACTAGGTACACTAGGTACACTAGGTACACTAGGTACACTAGGTACACTAGGTACACTAGGTACACTAGGTACACTAGGTACACTAGGTACACTAGGTACACTAGGTACACTAGGTACACTGGGTACACTAGGTACACTAGGTACACTGGGTACACTAGGTACACTAGGTACACTAGGTACACTAGGTACACTAGGTACACTGGGTACACTAGGTACACTAGGTACACTAGGTGCACTAGGTACACTAGGTACACTAGGTACACTAGGTACACTAGGTACACTAGGTACACTAGGTACACTAGGTGCACTAGGTACACTAGGTGCACTAGGTACACTAGGTACACTAGGTGCACTAGGTACACTAGATACACTAGGTACACTAGATGCACTAGGTACACTAGGTTACACTAGGTACACTAGGTACGCGGCCAAGAACCAATCACAGTTGACTGTACGCAGCACATTTGGTCCTGTTGTTTCGGGTGAGTGATTTGCGCCCATGTTAATGTCCCTGTACTAGTGCCATAGTCGTCAACGTGTGTGAATGTCCCAAGCATGTGGAGGGAGCGGGCATCAAGGAAGAAAAGAGGAAGGGACAAGAAGAGAAAATCGCAGCGCTCAGAACTCCCTCCGTAAAGTATATACATTAACATCCCCCTATCCCCCCTAAAACATTGTTGGTTATGGAAGATGAAGAAAAACACACGTAGTAATTGTAATATCTCGGAAACGGTGCCAGCACAAAACGACATTTTGACGGCACATTTCAGCACAAAACGAGCACATTTTTTCCTCATCTTCCATAACCCATAATTTTTTTGTGAAAGCCACGTTAATGTACCTCCCTCCGTACATAGAGAAGTAAACAGTGCTCCGACCGAGACGGTCCGAACCATCACTCCCGGCCTTATCGCCCTGCTGGGAGTATATGAATTGCTCCCGACGACAGCTCTGAAGATCAGAGGGGCCAACACACCACTTTTTCACCGCAGGAAAAATTCTTCCGGTTTCCCAAAACTGTGGAACGCATCATAAGTGTGAAACCGTTTTGTGATCTGGACCAGTATTGAGTAAAATGTTATTATTATTTCCTGATAATATCCACCCTCCGTGGCTCAGTCGGCTGAGGCAACGCTGAAGTCTTGTCGGTGGTGGGTTCGAGTCCCGCACAAGACGTGGGTCTATACCGGGTTAGTCGTTAACCTTGCTGTTGCTGGGATCATTAGACAAACAATAAGTCAATCATCATCACTATTATTATCAAGTAATTATCGATTAGATATAATACTTGTTGGATGAGCGAAGCGAAGACTCAATTTCGCCATACCCGAAAAAAAAGTGAATGTTTTTTTTTTTTCCGCTCCATAGGTCAAACGAAAATTCAAAATCAGTTGAGACTTGGCACACACAAGTATCCTTATCCACTTCTATACTGTATAGTTTTGAGGTGCAATCGGTTGAACCACTTCTGAGAAAACTCATTTTAAAGTTTTCAAAAATCCCATTAGAATAACCCAGAGGAAAATATTCGTGAAATAATTTTCATCCGAGACA